>CM067318.1:21832747-21866656 GCA_034231615.1 Meghimatium bilineatum
TATGTCATCTTGCGTTCGTCACTGTATTTCCTTGTATTACTTGACTATCCAGATAACACTGAAAGGCCGATTCAGGACGTTCAAACAACTAATTATATTTGATGACAGTTTTAGTACGAAATCTTGGAACTCCAGTCTACCTACAGACAGATTGTGATATTATCTAACATGTACCACTGTTTACTTACAGAGATAAGAGAAATGTCATCGTGTGCCAACTACACCAAGCGAAATGTCTGACGAGACAGTATTTCTTCAGGTTTTGTTTAACGTTAAATTATGGAAAGGTGGGGATTGTAAAAAGAAATAGCAAAGATGAGTAGAATTCCTGAGTCTTGTATTGGCTTAGTTTGAGCGAGACCGTCGTCTGTACATACCTCTGTACGGAAAGTAAACGAGCCTTCATTCGTTGCGTTATTTTATTATTGTCGTGATTTTCGTTGGACACAATGCATATGCTTGGATCCGCAAGTGGGTTTTGGTGGGAAGTGATTAATCTCGTGTCGACTTGTTTACAAGGTGGATTTTTTCGGAGATCCCTGTGAATTATCTCTTGTACTCCCGACAGGCGGCATACCGCTTCGCTGAGAATGAGGGAGTACATATGGTAAACCGGAAACAGTGATTTTTGAACCCGTTTATTTTAAATTATTTTGCTCGTGCGCAGTGTTGTCAGAATTTCTATGTTTGTTTTACACTCTTCCCAAGAGGCTGCACATATTCTTGTGTATATTCACATTTCAAAAGCATCTATTTATTTATTGGCCCTCTATAAATTACATCAACATTTTTTGGCCATTGTGACAACCTCCCCTGCCTTTCCCGTTGTCAACAACTGTTAAGAATTCAGGGAAACCACTTTTTAATTATATCCAAAAATTGTATAGCTAAAAAACACGTGAAAAAACTAACAGTATGTGTAACGTTACATTACTACATGTTTCACATTTTTAGTCTTTTGTTTAGAATTCAAAATAATTTAATTGATGTTTAAATAAAGGTATTGTTATGTCAACTTTTGTCAACGTAGTCCTCCCCATTTTCAACAACTGTCAAACTTGTCCAGATTCCTTCCACCTTTTTAACAACTGTCAAACTTGTTCGTAGCCTCTCTTTCACCTTGTCAACAACTGTCAAACTTGTTCATACCCCAATCTAGACATACATGTTTTATTTTAAACAAAATCACT
Source organism: Meghimatium bilineatum (assembly GCA_034231615.1). Lineage (NCBI taxonomy): Eukaryota > Metazoa > Mollusca > Gastropoda > Stylommatophora > Philomycidae > Meghimatium > Meghimatium bilineatum. Next base: position 21,833,938 of record CM067318.1, read on the forward strand.
TTTCAACGCAATAAAGTACAAGGAAGAGGACACACGGTTTAACAAAAAGAATACGGATAGAAATATTGGAAGATCTATTGGAACTATGCATAAGAAATCGGAGAACGAAGGCAAGGGAACACAGATGGACGCAAATAAATTGTGTGTCTACAGTAATGAATTATCATGGCTTCAAAAACTAAGATGAGGAAGATTTAAAATGAAAATAACTGGTGGGAATTCTGAGAAAACACTTCACAAGCACACATATGCAGATGCCTCATGGATAATAAGACGGGGCGGGGGGATGTTATCTGTAATATATAAAGATAATGGTCTTGTTTTCGTGAGATTTGTTAATTGGGGGGGGGGGGGGTGACCAACAAGGGTTACCCACTATTTCAGTTTAATTCTTAGTGCTACATGTTGTGTTCTGAACCCCCCACCCCACTCTCATCCACACACACACACACCCCAACACCTTGTCAACGATATAACGTTTGTATTAAAAAAAACCAAATAGAATTGATTATCTACATAATGATTCACTAGCACAAAACGAGTCACTTGAATAATAGTCTCTTAAACACTTCATTATGCTCGTGTTTTCATATAATGTCTCAACAGAGTATGGCAACAAGTTCACATGAAGAAGAAATAACGATCACAAATACATTACTCAAGAGTACACACGTAGAATGCAATAATGCAAAAGTGAGAATTCCAGGGAAGGTGATATGATTATATATACAGATGGATCGGTTGAGAGACACATTAGGAGTGCCTGGGCCTTCACGGCTGAAGGATGGGGGGAGACCATCCGAGAGGTAAGTGGTGCATTCGTTTAGACGACAAGCACCATGGCAATGGAGATTTTGGCAGTAGCCAAAGCTTTGCAATGGGTGTGTTCGCAGACTATCTGCGAGCATGCCTGTATACTCAGTGACTCGATGAGCATGATTGTGAAAGTTCAGGTGGAGTACATTCGGGAATAGTGGCTGGATGCAGTGAAGAATTCCTGTGTTCGCAAAGTGACTTTCATTTTTGTGCCGGGACATGCGGGAGTCCGTGGTAATGAGAGAGCAGGTAGGTTGGCCGCACACGCTGCTACTACGACTGTTGGAGCTATGGATTGAGCAGACATTTTGAACACCATACGGGAAAACGCACGAACAAATGACTGTATAAGTGATTATGACTCTTGTTCCATGACTAGAATAAGGGAGTTTGGTTTGAAGTATGATGGCGCTAGAAAGTAGCGCTTTTGTGGGCAAGAAAGAATAATGGTCAATCAACGGTGTACTGGGACAGTCAGTCAACGAGTAACGGCGGCTACACTCAAGGAGAGATCTGATCACCTATGGACTAGTCCGGAGTGCAGTGACGATGATCCAACGACAAATATAAAAGTATACTTATGTATACTTCATAAACAGGAAAACCAAAGACTAATATGAAATGAATATATGTTTGTGTATGAATATATGTCATATGTTTGTTTACTGAGAATATTTCAATACTTGTATAGGATGTTCGTTGTTGTAATAGTCCTTGTCACGATTGGGCCGTTCTCAGTGACTTCAGTACACAGTTTTACTGTCTTGACAAAATCGCATCTTTATTTGGAGATGCGGTTATTCAAGTACGAAAAAACCCGTTACCCCAAGTTGCAAGGCAATTCGGTGCCGTTAGAACGGGTTGGTTCAATTCCCGTTAGTTTTAAGAATTTTTAATTTATCCTCTAGTTTACTACTTGAATTTACGTGGAGGATGTCTGTTTTTCCACGTATAGCAAGCATAAAACACATAATGTATGTATATACGAAATAAAGTCGAGTTTCGCAGATTTAAAAGAATCACAACTTTCAATTGTATAGCGACGAAATGTTTCACGGTTTGGAAATGTAAGCCGACATGATTTCCTGTAAATAAAAAACGATCTTACAGTACAAAGATGAAGCAGGAAGTGCCACAACATGATGGACAGACAATATGAAAGACCGAACAGGTAAATATTTTCGCACTTATTCCAATACATAAATGAAGTAAAGAATATGAACTAGATTTACAAAAAATGGGTAGCATATCCTATTAAGGATGCAGCCATCAACCTAGCTATTTTTGTCTTTAGTGATTTTCCAGGCAATATAAAAAATACGTTACTTAGTTTGCCATTGTTTTTTTAACGATCCGTAAGCACAAATGTCTTTGGTTGAATTCGAACCCTGTACTATGTCCGTCACAGACAAGCTCTCCACCACGCCGCCTCATACCCGGACGTGATATGAACATCCGAACAGCAAAAGACCATGATAATCAGCAAAATCTCAACAGGTGCTAAACATAAAATTACATGGAGATATGCTACAACAAGTAGAACATTTCCAATATCACAGACACATAATAACAAAGATTGTTTATGTGGAACAGAAGTTAGAAGGAGAATATCAATGGCTAAAAGTATTTTCAATAACATTAGGAAAATATTGACATCTAAACAAATTACAAATAAATTAAACATGAGAATTGTAAAATGTTACATCTGTTCTATGGCTCAGAAACATGGGCAATGAACAAACGAATACACCACTAGATGACAGAATTGATGCCTCTAAGATGTGGATATATATATATATATATATATATATATATATATATATATATATATATATATATATATATATATATAAGAATAGGAAGAACATCGTGGAAAAAGAAGAAAACGAACAAAGAGGTTCAAATCACGCTTCGTATGGAAAATACAAACAATTAAAGAAAATAAATAATATCAAATAAATAAAGTGTATTTGACATATTAAAAGACATGATACCTTGTTGAAGACCTTATTGAGAGCAAGGTCGAGGGGAATGCAAGCAAGAGGTAGGCAGAGATACGCGAAGTAGAGAAACATCACACAATGGACAGGCTAAAGTCTAGCAGAGTGCACCGCCAATTCTACAGACATGGAATCTCGGAGGAAACCTTCGTTGCGGAAACGGCACTTGATGATGAAGATATCGCTGGAGGATTTGTGTTTGATGATGCTAATGTGCGACCATGCCTGTTAACGTGGTATGGAAGGATGAATAAATTAAGGATTGGTGGATGAATAGATGGATGGATAGATGGATGGATTGGTGGATGAATAAATGGATGGATTATTGGATGAATAGATGGATGGATTGGTGGATGAATAAATGGCTGGATTAGTGGATAAATAGGTAGATGGATTGGTGGATGAATAGATGGATGAATTGGTGGATGAATAGATGGATGGATTGGTGGATGGATTGGTGGATGAATAGATAAATGGATTGGTGGATGGATTGGTGGATGAATAGATGGATGGATTGGTGGATGGATTGGTGGATGAATAGATGGATGGATTGGTGGATGGATTGGTGGATGAATAGATGTATGGATTGGTGGATGAATAAATAGATGGATTGGTGGATGAATAGATGGATGGATTGGTGGATGAATAGATGGATGGATTGGTGGATGAATAAATGGCTGGATTAGTGGATAAATAAGTAGATGGATTGGTGGATGAATAGATGGATGGATTGGTGGATGGATAGATGGATGGATTAGTGGATGGATTGGGGGATTAATAGATGGATGGATTGGTGGATAGATTGGTGGATGAATAGATGGATGGATTGGTGGATGAATAGATGGATGGATTGGTGGTGGATTGGTGGATGAATAGATGGATGGATTGGTGGATGGATTGGTGGATGAATAGATGGATGGATGTGGTGGATAAATAAATGGATGGATTGGTGGATGAATAAATTGCTGGATTAGTGGATAAATAAGTAGATGGATTGGTGGATGAATAGATGGATGGATTGGTGGATAAATAAATGGATGGATTGGTGGATGAATAGATGGATGGATTGATGAATGAATAAACGGATTGATTGGTGGATGAATGAACAGGTGTATATATGTACATGCCAGAACACTACTATATTTTATATATATATATATTTATATGGCAACTGTGTGAAGACTCATGGAAGATACAAACAGCAAACAAACAACGCACGACAACTATATTCTTCTTCTATTTCTTCTGCATTCGTTGTCAAATTCTTGCTGGTTAGCAGGTTGCCAGTCTGGAGAAAGGAATGTACTGTGTCATATGTTACAGCTTATCTGCGATATCTGCACTTTTCAACCTGACACTTCATCAATGCTTTTGGGTCATTGTGACATCTCATAAAATGGACTGCCACCAACCTACTACAGCATCATCTAGCCAACTACAACATCGACTTCACATCACATCGATATGCAACAAAGACATCGCATAAAATCGATATACAACATAGACATGAAATCGATATGCTACATTGACATCACATCAAATCACCAAATATTTTACTGATAAATAATAGGTAATACAAATTTAACATGAGACTGAGAAACCCTTATCCATGTAATACTGATACTGACAAACACTTAGCCATCACAAAATTTTGCTGACAAATACTTAGCCATCGCGACATTATACTAGTAAACATTTAGACATCACAAAATTAGTCTGACAAACATTTAGCCATCAAAAATTAGGCTGACAAACACTTAGCCGTCACATTGTACTGGCAAACACCTAGCCATTACGACATGTACACTATAGCCATCACGACATTTATACTGATAAACACGTAACCAATTAGACATTCAACTGACAAACAGTTATCACATTAAACAGAAACTCTCTAGCAAGAAGAGCACATGATAGAACAGAAACAATGAAATGAATCCAGAATAATTACCAAACAGAAGACTTAACACAAACATTAATCCCTACCTTGGTACCTCAAAAAGGAAAGACAAATGCGCAACTTCCCGGTTGAGTACTGCTGTGTACACACGCGCCGATGTAAATAGTACACAGTGAGAAGTGTTTCTACTTGCTAACACACTATACCCCGGGTGAGCCTTAGTTTCCTCTACCTGTACGTGCAAGTTCTTGGTGCTTTTTTTCACCGCACGTGCTGATTAAGCGTTGCTACGTGTCTGCGTGCAAGTGTGCGCGGCACATAAGTACAAGAAGTTCGCTGTTCTAGATCAAATCATCTAGTGAAGAATGCTTTTCAAATGAAATTGCGATATTTTATCTCGCAGAAAGAACAGACGATGACTTGCACAAAACATTAAATATAGCTCTGTTGTCTTCTCCAAGTGATGTCACGATCATCAGGACATAGATATTTCTGACTATTAATGCACAGTCAACCATTACTCCTTACCTTCGCTTAAAAAAAAATTGCAAAAATTTGTTTGGAATCAAATATTTTTGCATTCAGAGAGCTATTCGATATCATCGTTAAGTGACCTCTCCGCATTTGGTAGGATGACATGGATCTTCACCATTACCTGTCTCTTGTCTAGGTATCTCACTCTGACAGTCTGTGTTTTATAAATCTCATGTTACTCTTCCTTCAGTATTATCTTTAAATCAAGTCTGCATCAAGGTATCATGACGTTTGATCTAAGTCCAGACTTCATCATTCCTTCAGTATGGAGGCTGCATCAAGGCCTTCAGTATGGAGGCTGCATCAAGGCCTTCAGTATGAAGGCTGCATCAAAGTGTTATGACTTAAAGGTGCCAAATATTGTTTTCAACAAAAAGATACGTTGTGTTATCTGCGCTATTCAGCTTGAAATATCCGGCTCAACGTGCCTTGTCCCACTGATCTATGCCATGAAATCTCCAACTCCACACCTTAGTCGCCTCCAACGACATGCATGATAACTAACAGTGCCACTATTATTTCCTTCTTTTCGACCACGTCGACAGATGGACAGAATATCGCGTATCTCACCATAAGGACGATATGTCAAACATCTGTGCCGGAAACAGATACTTGCAAACGCATTATATATGAGAGAAATAAATCAGAGAGAGCTATCACTCTGTATCACAACAACGTGGACAGATTTATTCCTTACAGTCATTTCCCCACAACAACGTGGACAGATTTATTCCTTACAGTCATTTCCCCACAACAACGTGGACATATTTATTCCTTACAGTCATTTCCCCACAACAACGTGGACATATTTATTCCTTACAGTCATTTCCCCACAACAACGTGGACAGATTTATTCCTTACAGTCATTTCCCCACAACAACGTGGACATATTTATTCCTTACAGTCATTTCCCCACAACAACGTGGACATATTTATTCCTTACAGTCATTTCCCCACAACAACGTGGACAGATTTATTCCTTACAGTCATTTCCCCCACAGCAACGTGGACAGATTTATACCTTACAGTCTCCACACTACATCTCATTGGGTATGTCCATGGTTGTTTATGTTGGTTGGTTACTGATCCAATTGTCCATGGGCTCATGCGCTTTGACCAAATGCCATTAAAATTGCATTATATTGCTGGGAAGTATGTGAAGTTTCGGCCTACCCCGTGACAGAGCCAGAGAATAACTATCACTCCTCCAGGAAGGTAGGTTTCAACCTATACACTGCTCCCAGCCACTGTGGCCAAGATAGGGTTCACTGTGCTCATTCCGCGCCACCAATTGGCTACTGGTTATACCGAATTTCTCTATTGCTCCAGGCATGCAACTAAATGTTCAAGTCAAAAGGATTGTCACGTCCTGAGTCACTGTGCCCCTATGAGGGTGCATACATATATATTCAAGTAAATATCACACACATTTCAACAACAAAACAAAAGCATAATTGTATAGATGACGTGCCATGAAGTTTCTATAAGAAGATAACCTCAATATAACGACATGTCATCCACTAAGGTTTTCTGTTGCATGGTTGGTTTGTCTAGTGGGCCATTGGTGAGACTCACACACGGAACCACATGCGTGGAGACGTCCATAAATTACGTCAAAAATGTTGTTTCCAAATCTCTCTCCCCCCCCCCCCCTATATCAACTTTCATGTCAACAACTGGCATGTCAAGTATTCAGGGTTTAATCCCTACTTAATTACGTCCAAAAAAGCTAAACCCCTCCCCACCCCTGCCCCCTGAAATTTTTTTTTAACGAATATGAAAACAATGTGTTTTAGAAAACTGAGTTGTTTCACATTTGTAGGCACATTGCCTCAAATTCAAACAATTGGAGGGTAAAATCAATATTGTTGACGTTAATATTTGTCAAACGTTCTCTTGTCAAGAGTTGTCAAACTTGTTCAGATCCTCTCCCTCTCCTCCCTCCCCATGTGACGTGTTTTATGAACAACCCAATTCCGGTATTGCCCCCATACATAACAGTTTATGATAAAATGGATACTATTTATGAGAATGTCTATCACATGATAAATCGTATCTGGCAACTGTGGAAATATTTGTTTGAGGATATTGGCTTCGCCGTGCTATGATGCACGCATCAGGCGACCGCATCAAGCGGCACCAATAAAAATACATTTTGACATTTTGAAGAACCCAATTTATGGGGGGAGGGAATTCCAAGACTTGCAACATACTGAGAAAATCTACCGCACTGTCATGTTAAGACTTGCAACATACTGATAAAATCTACCTTACTGTCATGTTTAGACTTGCAACATACTGAGAAAATCTACCTCACAGTCATGTTAAGACTTGCAACATACTGAGAAAATCTACCGCACTGTCATGTTTAGACTTGCAACATACTGAGAAAATCTACCGCATTGTCATGTTAAGACTTGCAACATACTGAGAAAATCTACCGCACTGTCATGTTAAGACTTGCAACATACTGAGAAAGTCTACCGCACTGTCATGTTAAGACTTGCAACATACTGAGAAAATCTACCGCACTGTCATGTTAAGACTTGCAACAGAGAAAATCTACCTTACTGTCATGTTAAGACTTGCAACATACTGAGAAAATCTACCGCACTGTCATGTTAAGACTTGCAACATACTGAGAAAATCTACCGCACTGTCATGTTAAGACTTGCAACAGAGAAAATCTACCTTACTGTCATGTTAAGACTTGCAACATACTGAGAAAATCTACCGCACTGTCATGTTAAGACTTGCAACATACTGAGAAAATCTACCGCACTGTCATGTTTAGACTTGCAACATACTGAGAAAATCTACCTCACAGTCATGTTAAGACTTGCAACATACTGAGAAAATCTACCGCACTGTCATGTTTAGACTTGCAACATACTGAGAAAATCTACCGCATTGTCATGTTAAGACTTGCAACATACTGAGAAAATCTACCGCACTGTCATGTTCAGACTTGCAACAGAGAAAATCTACCTTACTGTCATGTTAAGATTTGCAACATACTGAGAAAATCTACCTCACCGTCATATTAAGATTTGCATCATACTAAGAAAAGCTATTGCACTGTCACGTTAAGGAAATAATTATTTATTAAGACGAAAACGTTTCTTTTATTTAATATTTTTCTTTCATTTTGTTTTCATGTTTTTTATCGTTGCTTTATTATATTCTCATGAAGTTTGACATACTATACATCTACACAACAAAAGCATAAATTCTGCCTTGTTCGATCAAAAAAAAGCTTTCATTCTGTCTTCTGTTTGATGAAAATAAATAGAAATAAGGAGTAAGGCACTGATATATTTCACCTTCTAACAAGTAAACAGAGAAATTCATCAAACATATGGAAGCAATACCATGGCTCAATTCGAATGGAAAATGTAAAACTATACCCACCCCAGTTAGAAAATTTAGAGTGTGTTTATTCCATATGTTTGGCTAGATTACATGACATTAGAGTGAAGTGTGCTGTTGCTAAACATGAGCGACATATACACATTTATAAAAAGCGTTTTCAATCAACAAAGAACCGGAACAGTCAGTTACCATTTACTAAAGGACATACTAAATATGAGATCGGAGCAGCTATGGACTTGCTCAGATTGCCATGATGATGATCTGATGACTATCTAAACTACCCTCGATATGCAGATGATATCCAGATGATATGCAAATGATATGCAGATGATATCCAGATGATATGCAGATGATATGCAGATGATATGCAGATGACGTAGTCATCGTAGCAGAGAGTGAACAGGATTTACAGTCAACGTGAAAATCACAACAGATATAAAATGTTGGGTTGATGGCTACATTCCATAAATAACATAACATAACTAATTTGAGGTATACGGATGACACTGTTCTGATTGTTAAAAGTGAGTAAGACCTTCAATATTTAATTAATGTAGTAGTAACAGAAAGTCTTGTGCTACAGAAGGAAGGGAAAAGATCAAGGGAAAGACAGAGAGAAAAGATATTGGACAGTTTGACTAAATGGCTTCGATTGACGACACCAACAGAGATGATGACACATATGAGAGATCGATGTACATGGAGAAATATGATCGCCGCCGCCATTATGCACGTCACTTGATGATGATGAACAAAAGTAAAGAAAAAGGCCTCTTCCTAAATATAAAGATCATATGGTTTGCGTATGTGGATCTCACCAATGACCCACTAGACAAACCACCCATGCGACAGAAAACATTAGTAGATGACATGTAGTTAAAATTATGTTATCTTCTTATAGAAGATTCATGGCACGTCATCTATAGACTTCTGCTTTTCATGATTTTATATTATTGGTGCAATGTGTTTCATGCTTGGTTATTTTTAAATATGTATGTGCCCTCTGTGGTTGGGTGGGAGCCATAAATGTACTTTCCAGTACTGGGGAGGAGTAAACTGACAGCACTGTTTTTCCTATGACTGAGGCCCATCATAGAGGCACAGTGACTCAGGACGTGACAATCCTTTTGACTTGAACATTTGGTTGCATGACTTGAGCAATAGAGAAGTTCGACATAACCAGTAGTTAATTGGTGGCGGGAATGAGCATAGTGAACCATATCTTGGCTACAGTGGCTCGGAGCAGTGCATAGGTTAAAACCTACATTCCTGGTGGTGTGATAGTTATTCTCTAGCTTTGGTCAGGATGGGACAAAAATCCACAGACTCCCTAGCAATATAATGCCAGTAAAGTGACATTGAGTCAAAGCGCTTGAGCTCACGATCGCTGGATCAGCAATCAACCAAATATAAAGAAAACAGAAGTAATGATTTGTTCAAAGAAACAAAATACCACAGTTTGTAAGATCAAAGTGAATGATATAGTATTAAAACAGGTCCTCCAATTAAAATATTTAGGTACACCGATTACAGAACATGAAAGAAGTTCAATAGAGATAATAGAGATAAGAAGTGGAATAGGGGAAGCAAAAATAACATTCAGAAAAATGAAAAATATTTTGTGTAATATGACCTTGTCTTTAGAGGTGAGGAAGAGAGTTCTGCAGTGCTATATAACTCCTATACTAACAGATGGATGCGAGTCTTGGACAATAAACAAATTGGAAATTGGGGAAGACTTCTGAGAATACTGTTGACTGTCAGAAAAACTAATGTGGAGGTGTTGAAAGAGTCAAATACGAAACTGACCTTAATCAATAATATAAGAAAAAGACAATCTCATTTTTTGTGTGGCCACTTCATGAGACAGGGAAGTGTGAAAAAATAGACACAACAGACAAGATTGAAGGCATTAGAAACAGAGGGCGACAATGTGAGAAACTATTTGACAGTTTGACAACCTGGCACGGCAAGGGAAACAATAACAATCTTGGAACATAATGCTGGAGATAGAGAACTGCGGAGAGCCATGATCACCTACGCCGGTTGACATGTCACCTGATGATGATGGTGATGATGGCTACATCCTGAAAAGAATATGTTACCGATAGACTAAGTAGAAACAGCTACCTATCTATCTATCTATCTATCTATCTATCTATCTATCTATCTATCTATCTATCTATCTATCTATCTATCTATCTATCTATCTAACTATCTATCTATCTATCTATCTATCTATCTATCTATCTATCTATCTATCTATCTATCTATCTATCTATCTATCTGTCTATCTGTCTATCTGTCTTTCTGTATGTCTGCCTGCCTGCCTGCCTGTCTGCCTATCTTTCTATCTATCTATCTATCTATCTATCTATCTATCTATCCATCCATCCATCCATCCATCCACCCATCCACCCACCCACCCAAACACATCCACCCACCCAAATCCATCATCCATCCATCCATCCATCCATCTATCTATCTATCTATCTATCTATCTATCTATCTATCTATCTATCTATCTATCTATCAATCTATCTATCCATCTATCTAATCTATCTATCTATCTATCTATCTATCTATCCATCTATCTATCTATCTGTCTGTCTGTATATATATATATATATATATATATATATATATATATATATATATATAGAGAGAGAGAGAGAGAGAGATAGAGAGAGAGAGAGGGCCGCGTAGCGCAGTGGTTAGAGCACTGGCTGTCCTGGGTTAATTTCCCACTTGAGGCGGAAATGTTTTTCAGATCGCAATGGTTCCCGTGTCGACCCAACCTCAAATGGGTACCGGATTAAGCCGGGAAGTAAAGACTACGAGGGAGAGGAGATGGCTACCGCCCTCATATCGCAGAGCCACTAAAATGTGAGATTGCTAACATCTTACACCATTACGGCATTAATAAATGATATGGGTAACTTTACTATCTATATATCTGTCTGTCTGTCTGCCTGCCAGTCTGTCTGTCTATCTATCTGTCTGTCTAGTTCATCCAAATAACGTGGCTAGTGCGGAAACCAGAACTCTCCAGTTTGAGCGATTTGATTGTACTGTGTGTTATTTTTTGCATCAGGTTGAGACCTATAGTTGTACCCTCTTTGATGGTTGTTCTGTGAAGAATCTCTCTTGGTCTTCCTTTTTATTTTCAATCTGGTACCCATTTTAATGTTTGTAGGGGTATATTCTAAAGTAGTGCATATGAATGGATATTAAGACAGAAAAACAATAATAATCCGGGGAAAATGAGATGATAATGCTAAATATGAAAATACATGTAAGTATTACAGCGACCAGTATATCAGTACACCTGTATATCTTGGGCGCATAATCATAAGTGACGTTAGATGTGAAACACAAGTTACCACGAGAAAATGAAAGTACTGAAAGCACATTCAATGACATAAAAAACGAATAACATTTAAAGAAATCACAAACACAGTGAAAATCAGTATTATAAAGTGCCACATTTACTCTCTGATATGATTCAGCCACTTAATCAGAATGAACCTTTTTGGCCAGCGACACGAGCATACAACATGCGTGGAAACAGAAGATACAGCTGAAAGCAAGAAGAGTGTGGAATCAGAAGATACAGTTGAAGACCAAGAAGAGTGTGCATTGAAGGAGTTACCAACATTCTAGACGCCACAATATTACTGCATATCAAACGACCAAACGTGTTATAACTTGAACACCGATCGTCATTCAATCCTGTGACGTCTTTCAGAACAAAAATTCTAAAAAGACAATAGATATTCGTTTACTCTACATTAATGTATGGTTTGAAAATATAGATAATGAACGCACATATAGATGTCATGATGTCTTTGAAATGTAGAGGAAAATGGAGAAGAACCTCATGGAAAGAATAAATTAAGTGATCGGTGAAATTTGGTTGCAGTAGACCGTTGTATCGGCATCGTGTCATATAGGTTATAGTAGTAGATCATGTATCTCACAACTCTCTATCTAGTCTCGTGTGTCAGGTTCTCTGTTGTCTCTTTGTTATGCTACAATGTAAACTGTACACTTACACACAAAAAATTCACAATAAAATCTCCCGATAAAATGTAACTCTATCTACACATCTTTACTATCTACACATCTTTACTATCTACACATCTTTACTATCTACACATCTTTACTATCTACACATCTTTACTATCTACACATCTTTACTATCTACACATCTTTACTATCTACACATCTTTACTATCTACACATCTTTACTAGCTTTTTAGTCGGTTTGTGTTCTCTCAACATCAGAATAGTTCAGAGATGGTTGCTATGGACAGCTGTGACATAAACAAAAATGCTTGGTACGAACGAGAGTTGACGTTTGTGACCTGATCTCTGCATGTTACTGATATAAAAAGATACTTCGTACGAGTGCTGGAAGTCATGGCTCGATATCTATTATGAAAAGTTGCTTGGTACGAGTGCTGAAGTTCGTGACTCGATATATGATATGAACAGATACTTGAAAAGATTGTTGAAGCCCGTGATTTCAACTCTGCATGTTGCGAAATGATATAAAGAATACCTAGAATGTATCTCCTCTGAATAGGAGGCTTCGCGTGAAAGTATTGCATGTTGCCAAGGCACGGGGTCATCTTGGTATGAATTAAAGCTATGGAGAAACTTACCAATGCGCATCATCATCATCAGTTGACATACCGGCTGGCGTAGACGATCATGGATCTCTACAGTTCTTTCATCTCCAGTATTATGTCTCTGGATCGATGTTGTTTCCCTGCCATGCCAAGTTGTTAAATTGCGTAATATATTTTCTCACGTTGTCGACTTCTGTCTCTCTTGCCTTCAACTTGTCTGTTATACAATGCATACAGAGAGTAATAATTAATCGCTAGTAATGACTGGGGATTACAACAACAACTCCATAGAAGCACACCTGTATGACATATAATCGCCTGATATCTTCCTTGTTTATTGTACCAGACCCCCCACATCCACATGTTAGAATCGTTTTCATATAACACTGAAGTATTACCTTCATCACTTCTTTGAGTGTCAAGGACACATTACATAGTACGTTCTTTATATTATTTTGTATTTATTGAGTGCACACTTCGCCTGCACCATTGTACTTTTTATATTTCTTGAACATCTTCTATAAGTATACAAATTCTCAAATTGCACATCATCCTGGCGTAGTGGTTAAGCAGGTCGCTTTGTGCCAACGAGGTCATGGATTTGAATCCCGTTCGCGACTTCTTGTTTAAAAAGTGCATTTTTCGATCCCTGGTGATTATGACTTGAAGTTACGGATTTTACGTGCTATAAGTTGTACATTTTTAGCACGCGGAGTGTACTTCGTTGAGAAGGACAAAGTACATATACGGCAACTCCGCGTATAATTCAGTCACTCCTCAACGACTTTTCGACCTTTCTTTTATATTAAAATAGAGTTGGGTCATCTACCAGGTATCAACCTAGGGTTGGGTCATCTACCGTATATATTAACCATGAGTTGGATCACCTACAGTGTTTATCAACCAAGAGTTGGATCACCTACAGTGTTTATCAACCAAGAGTTGGATAATCTACCGTATTTATCAACCAAGCGTTGGATTATCTACCGTATATATCAACCATGAGTTCGATCACCTACTGTGTTCGCCCTTGTGTTGCCGGAGCCCGAAAGGGGAACAAAGAATAGCAACACTGTTTACCTTCCACGCATGTCGTAAAAGGCGACTAAGGAGGTTATGGGATGGAGTTGGCTGTCCCATTCCATATAGGGTCAGTGACCCAAAGCCATGCTGAAATCGGATGTGTCAGACCGAAAGGCGCAGATATCGCAGCAGTGCTGTAAACTATAACACAACGCATTCCGTTCTCCGAACTACATCCTGCTAATCTGCAGGAGTTTGAGAATGAACACAGAAGAAGAAGAAGAAGATCTACCGTGTTTATCAATGAAGAGTTGGATTATCTACCGTATATATTAACCAAGAGTTGGATCATCTACCGTATATAGTAGCCAAGAGTTGAATCATCTAACGTGCATATTTACAAAGAGTAGAATCATCAACGGTGTATATCAGCCAACAGTTGGATCATCTATCTATACAAAAATGTTGATTAAAACATTTCTCATTGCAGTCGATAACAAGAATACACATCACATGTATTGTAAAGCATATGTATTTAGTCGTACACACTATGAAGGTACCAGAGCTGGAGGTGTACTCCATAAATAAAAGCATGCTCCCAGTGAAAATAGATGAGTGCTAGAAGAGAAGATGAACTCATTTTATAGACTTGAAAATGATGTCCAACGTCTGAAAATATACATCATGTTTGTTAGTTCTCGTAAAATTAAGCTATCTGTTCTTAGGACAATAAATATGGGATAGTGACGACGTCCTTTGTGGAACAATAAACATGGGATCGCGGCGACGTTCTTTGTGGAACAATAAACATGGGATCGCGGCGACGTCCTTTGTGGAACAATAAACATGGGATCGCGGCGACGTCCTTTGTGGAACAATAAACATGGGATCGCGGCGACGAGGTCATTTTTTGTAGAACAAAATATTTTTTTTCCTAAACAGTAAACTGAAAAAAAAATATAGCTTTCATAAAAATGTCACTTTTAATCAGTCTTAGAGTTTGAATAAATCATTTTTTTGTATATGTAATACAGGTAAAAATATGAAAATAATGCCACTGTCTCCGTGTGTTGCTGCGGTAGAGCATAAGGGAGCAAGGAATAGCGACAACGTTATTGCCATGCATGCACTAATTGGTGACTAATCAGGTCCAGCAAAGGGGGGGGGGGGTTAGTTAAAGCCTTAAATCCCGTACAAGGAAAAAATGACCCCAAGGCCATGCTGACGTCGGATGCATCTGACCAAAAGCGCTGATATCGCAGCTAATCTCTACATCATGTCTGCAATGCACTTCATTATCTAGGCTACTTCCTGCTAATATGCGGGAGTTTGAGAATAAAGCAGAATAATAACACAGTGTCTGGAGACCAACACAACGCGTATACTACATCTCATTATAATATACCAGTGGGGGGGGGGGGGTTATAGTCAGCAGGTCAAATGTGGCCCCCAAAATCGAGTATGAAAGAAAACTGTCTGAAGCTCAAAATATGTGCTGTTGAACAAGATTTGATTCTATCAATCTCACCATGATTTTTTTTTACCCGCTATTTTTTTTATCCACCCGTATAAAAACAGAGCCATTACTGGGATAAAATAAATAATGTAAAAACAGATCCATTACTGAGAGGAAATAATTAATGTAAAAACAGAGCCATTACTGGGAGGAAATAAATAATGTAAAAACAGAGCCATTACTGGGAGGAAATAAATAATGTAAAAACAGAGCCATTACTGGGAGGAAATAAATAATGTAAAAACAGAGCCATTACTGGGAGGAAATAAATAATGTAAAAACAGAGCCATTACTGGGAGGAAATAAATAATGTAAAAACAGAGCCATTACTGGGAGGAAATAAATAATGTAAAAACAGAGCCATTACTGGGAGGAAATAAATAATGTAAAAACAGAGCCATTACTGGGAGGAAATAAATAATGTAAAAACACTTCAATCTAATACATTTTAAAAAAATCAGTGATAATAATAAACACTATCGTAAACCACGACTTAGAGATTCTAACAAGTTACATGAACATTGTACATCTACCGCTGCATGTAGCAACCCGACGTGCTGGGAATACGAGGGTTGCGGCAACACAGAACGATATAACAAAATAGTGGAAATAGGTAAGATGTATTGCCAATATTATTGCACAAAATTTACTCATAACAAATACAGCTACATACGACGTTTCGCCTGAAAAGTCGTTATCGGGAAGAGGACTAGCAACGAATTCTAGATACACACGTATAAAATGAGGATAGGGATAGGAGGAGGAAAGCAAGGAAGAGAGAAGAGTATATAATATTAAGGAAGAGTATACAAAGAACTGAGTGACGGAAACTATATACACAGAGATAAGAGGAAAAACAAAAGAAAGTTGAGAAGGTATACAAGTACGATAAATATTGAAAGAATGAGCAAATAATTGGAAATATACTTTGTTAAATAGAACTGATGAAATATGTATCTAGTAACAAGGAACAAAACTGAGCAAGACCGCAAGGCAGTGTTCAGATTATGTTGCTATGTAATACATATACAATAGACGCAAGAAAAAACCCCACAGAAATAGAGGATAAAAACATCGATCTATCTATCTATTCAATGAACCGTATGTTGCCT
The DNA here is from genome assembly GCA_034231615.1 of Meghimatium bilineatum. Classification (NCBI taxonomy): domain Eukaryota; kingdom Metazoa; phylum Mollusca; class Gastropoda; order Stylommatophora; family Philomycidae; genus Meghimatium; species Meghimatium bilineatum. Next base: position 21,850,845 of record CM067318.1, read on the forward strand.
TTCAGGGTCACGGGTAGAGTTTTCTAGAGATGGCCCTCGTGTGTGTTAAGTATATTGTATAATCTTTTATTTCGGTGGTTCATCGTTTTCGTGGTCGGCCTCTAGATCTGTCTTCACTGTATGTGTAGCATAGCTTGCTGTGGTATGTTGTCTGTTGGTAGTCTGCTGATGTGTGCAAACCATTTGATCTGTTATCTTTTAATATATTCCAAGATTGGGGTGGTTTGGTTCTTTGTCTAATGTCTTCATTTCTCACTCTCTCTTAGCGATATTCCTAGGATTCTGTGTAAGCATGCCATTTCAGCTGTTACAAGTTTACGTTTGTCCTATACTGTCGTTGTCCGCGTTTGCCATTGGTAGCACAGCGCTTGCATAATAATCGTTTTGAATAGTGTTATTTTAGTGTTTAAATCTACATTTTTGTTTTTGAAGATTGGTGTCATTTGCCCTAGGTCTTGTTATGCGTTACAACATCTATTGTGTATAACGTGAAACGAAGTGTCTTATATGTGTAATGTATAAAACAAGCATGAAGGTGATAAAGCAGGTATCTACAAAGTCACTCCAACCACTTCCACATTCTTTCAAGAAATCTCGTGTAACCAGGTCACGCTGTTCGCTCACGATATACATGTAACTGTAGATGAGGTTCCTTTGCCAGGCAGCTATCAAACATGGATATACGTTCAAGTTTCATCAATGTGTGTATGTGTTAGAAACAATGTGAGATTTCTTGCTTGACTGTGTAATTTTGCTTAGTGTTTTATTATTGCGTAGTTTTTGCTTTAGGTAAATGAATAATATAATTACAAAGCATTGTTTTGTTTGTTTGTTTTTCGTTCGCTCCATTGTAACCATCACGGATATCCGTGCGACTTCCGCCGGGAGCGTGATTACATTGTGCCACCGATATGCGCCTTGTAGGCCTAGCACATCCGATTTCGGCATGCCTTGACAATTCGGGTGGGCTACCATTAGCCTGTGACAGCCTCTATATCTGTCTCCAGGCACACGTAGTGGCGACTCTTCGCCCAGACGATTTTTTGCTCTCGTCTGACTCGCACGAGGTGTTCCACTGTCTATGAACTTGCCTCGAGTAATTGGACGTGCTGTGCCTGTGCCCATTGGGTACTGAACCGTTTCTCATCCGTGAGCTTGGTTCCTTAAGGGGAAGAACTCAACAGAGGAGTTGGACCCTGGCTCTTTCGTCCTCTTAGCCGAGGTGTGATTCACCGACATCGTGTACCCCTTGTCCAAGTTCGAGTCTCACACCACGCGTTTGAGAGCAACGCGTTTGAGAGCAAGACGTTTGAGAGCTGAGCGTCCTTGTCCCAATAGCGCCTGAGCCCATCAGGTACTGAACCCTTTCTCTGTTCAAGTGTATTTCCGGTGTAGGAAAACCTGACAGTAGAGTTGGGCCAGGGCTAAATCGTTGTCCCTTTTATGCCTGAGCGCATCGAGTACGGAACCCTTTCTCTCTGCAAGTGTACATCCGGTATAGGAAACCTTGACAGTAGAGTTGGGCCAGGACTACCATCGTTGTCCCTTTTTTGCCTAAGCCCATCGGGTACAGAACCCTTTCTCTTCGCGAGCATATTTCCGGTTTAGGAAGACTCGACATTAGAGTTGAATTAGGTCTTCTTGCTTTACCAAACACCAATGAATGGGTCTGGGGATATGCCTGTAAGGAACACAGGTAACTAGAAGCTCGTCTCGAGTTGACGGAGCTTGTAGTTCCCCTTTCCTAGGAACTTTTCATTTTCTATTTGCAGTTCGCGCTGCCTTCTAGCGCTGTTCTGCCCTTTCATTGTTTCATTGTACTCGGTATGAAATATATTTGTCTCTCGCCATGCATCTACCTTTACGTGCATTTTACATTGGCCGCCCCTCCAATGTTCGGACTGGACTGACTAGCTTCACTGTATGTCGACAGTGTCGCTATATGTGGTGCTGCTGGTGGTGTCGGAGATATTGTCTGTTTCTTGTCAAAGCATTGATTAGTGACCAGTTATCGAGGTTAATGTTAACCGTGACCAATGACGGCAGTAAAGACCTAACTGGAAATGTAACCAGACAACGTTCAACATTCGGAGCTTTTTTGAGTATTGTTTGGCTATTCATTGGACACTATTTATATAATTGGAATCACCCACCAAAAAAAAACCAAGGCCGACCAATAAAACTCGGAGCAATAATCACAGCCGGCCTTCTAGGACACAGGTGGTGACTTGAGCCTTGTCGTGATTAAATCATTGGCCTGCTGACCTGCCAACCCAGGTTTAGAATCCACTCATTATTCGTGGATGGAAATTAGAATCACTTTTGTGGTTCGGCCGCACATCAGGAAGTGGGGTACCATGGCTCATTCTGGGGAAGGTCGAGACATTGCGTTAGTGCTACTGAACAAGTGCTACTCAACCATTTACTTGGCAGTTTAGATATTCTTCTTCTTCTATCGTTCACTTGAAACATGTCTATATCTGTAATTCTGTCTCCTTAATAAAACTCACTGTCTTTTGTAGTTCATACAGTGTCCCATAGAGTTTTGATTCCAGTGTTGTTTCCTCTGGCAAATATGTCTGCCTCAGCGTTTCATGCTCAGAACACTCTTGAAGTATATGTTTGGCACTCTGTGCTGCCTGTCCACATGTACACATGGCTGTGTTGCCAATCTTGAACTTTGTATACATGTGACTGCGGAGTCGGTTGTGTCCTGTTCTGAGACGTAGAATTATAACTTGTTCTGGTCTGTTCATAATATGATAGTCATCTTGTGTTGGTGTTTGTGGCTTTCTTATTGACTTGATCATCTGTTTTTTCTGATAGTAGGTGATTGGTATATCTGGTTGGTCTTCGGCAGCACCTTCCTTAGCCAGTTGGTCTGCTTTTTCATTTCCTGGTATTCCACAGTGAGAGGGTATCCACTGCATGGTTACCCTATACTGGTAAGACAATTCGCTAAGTAGTTTTTTCAAGTCTGTTAGTTTTTCAGACTGGAGAGCTTGAAGCACTGACCTTGCATCTATCAGGAATACCACAGGCTGTAGGTCAGAGTTGGAGTTCAGCAGTTTTTTAGCTGCCACACTAATTGCCTGGATTTCTGCATCATAATTATTGCAGAATTTTCCTGTCGGTGTTCTGATTGTATCTCTAGGCTTGTGTGGATATTCTATATATATACCTGCAACTCCATTCCTCACGGCATTCTGTGCTGACCCATCTGTGTATACTGTGACCCATATATCTTGTGGATATTCCTCATCCAGGAAACTGAGGGTGACTGTCCTTCGCTGCACACTGTTCTGTTCGTCCTCGCTTAGTATTCCTTTCACATGGGTTTGAATGTATATTGGCATTCCATGCCTTTCACTCCACGGGGTTTGTTCTGGTACAGGCCTTAAGGAGCTGTCAACTTCAGGTAGGTCTGTAAGTTGTCTGCGGAGTCGTTTAGCTTGATGGATAAAGCTGCTTCTTTTCAGTCGTCCCATTGCTAGATTTTGGAATCTTTCCTTCATTGGATGACTTGGCATACACTGAAACTTTTCTGCCTGAATTAGTACTTTTGTGTCTCTGCGTTCGCCAAGTGTTTGCATTCTTCCCATTTTCTGCATCTCTGCTATGGGTGTTGATTTCATTGCTCCCAACATTATTCTAAGTGCCTGGTTTTGCACTTTATCTAGATCTTGTAATGTGGTGTTTGATGCAGGACACCATGCTGCTGAACCATATTCCAGGTGTGGTCTTATGCCTTGCTGGTAAACTTTACTGAGTATATTCCCACTGGCTCCCCATGTGGTTCCACTTAGTTTTCTCAGGATAGCTAACTTCCTCCTGGCTTTTGTTGTTGCTTTGTTTATGTGCTGCTTCCATGTCAGTTTATCATCAAAAGTAACTCCGAGGTATGTGGGTTGTTTGTCTTCTTTCAAGAGCTCTCCATCTATTTTGATATGACCGGCTTTTTGTTTTGGTGAGAGGGTAAAAAGTGTAGTTATGCACTTATCTGTGTTAATGCTGACGCACCATCTATTAGCCCATAAGGTTAGGGCATCGATAGCTCTTTGTATTTGTTTAGTGGCCACTGTCGCATGTTCTTCTGTGCACCAGATCACCAGGTCGTCAGCATACATTGCCACTTTGATCCCGTGTGATAGTTCAGCAACTAGGTCATTGATGTAAACCAAGAAAAGTGTGGGCGACAGGACTCCTCCCTGGGGGACTCCATGACGCAGTAGAACTGTCTTGCTCTTGCGACCATCTAATTGTACCCTGGCTCTTCTATTATGCAGGTATGTTTTTACCCATTTGTACATTCTTGAGCTAACCCTGCAATTTCTTTAGGAGCCCTTCTTTCCAGACCTTATCACATGCTTTCCTGAGGTCTATCCATGCTGCTAGTACCAGTTTCTTTTCTTGGAAGGCATCCTCAATCTCTTGGGAGAGGTAGGTTGCCTGATCTTCAGTAGAGTAGCACTGTCTGAAACCTGCTTGCTGTGATACCAGAAGGTTTTCACTTTCAAGGTACCACTGCATCCTAAGATTGATAATGCGTTCCATTGTTTTTCATAGACAGCTTGTGAGGCTGATGGGCCTGTAGTTGGAGACTGTGTTGCCATCTTTTCCTGATTTGAGGAGTGGTATCATTATTGCTTCTCTCCACGCCTGTGGTACATTACCCGTGGACCAGCTTGTGTTAAAGATCTGCAGTAGCTTTGCTCTTGCTGCAATTCCCAGGTTTCTAATAATTTCATTGGACACTCCATCAGCTCCAGGGGACTTTTTCATTTTCAATTTGGATATTGCATGCTCCAGTTCTCTCATTGTGATTGGTGCCTCCATGACTTCAGGTATAGGTTCGCCTTGTCCAATGTTTTGCTGGTTCTCTCGAACCTCCTGTTGTTTGTCTGGGCTGACTTTGATGTTATTGTCTTCTGCAAAGGAATCAGCAAAGTAATCAGCTGCATGTTTACCTGTTAAAATGTTTCTATCTTTATAACGTGTGATCCTGGTATTTCTCCCTGTACCTTCATCATTTAGTTGTTTTACAAGTTTCCATAATTTCCTAGTATCTCTTTCTAGGTTCAGCGACTCTGTTTTTTCTTTCCAGCTACTCCGTCTGGCTTGTAACTTGGCACTTTGAAATTTAGCCTTTGTTTGACTGCTATGACTGTTCTCAGCCTGCTGTCTAGATGTTTCCATCTCATTTTGCAGCTTTTCCAGTTCATCATTCCAGTAGGGTTTGTAGTTTTTGCGTGCCCCCCTGGGTACTGTTTTACTAGCAGCTTGTAGTATACATCTATCAAATTCACTCACTGCTCTATTGATGTCTTTGTCCAAGTTCATGTCCTTAGCTAGAACACTGGTTAAATTCTGGTACATTTTCCAGTCTGCCCTCTTATAGTTCCACCTAGTGAGCGTGCTGCTGTCCTTGGTAAATTCATTGTGGATTTCCAGAAATACTGGTCTGTGGTCACTACCCCCAAGCTGCTTTCCAATGACACGTGTGATGTTCCATTCCAGGCCTGGTGAGTGGAATGCCAGATCTGGTGTAGAGGTGGTGTGCCATGCTCTCGAGTAGAAGGTAGGTGAGTCAGCTGGCTGGGTAATAAGGATGAGATTATTTTCATCCTGCCAGCTCTCAAGTTCCTCACCTCTCTTGTCGATATGATCGTAGCCCCAGCACTGAGAGAGGCTGTTGAAGTCACCACACACCATAAGTCTCTCTTTGTCTGGAATTGTGTCTAGTGCCAATGGTTTATCATTTGGGCAGTAGTAGTTCAGGAGATGGAATTCTGCACTGTCTGTTTTTAGGTGGAGTATCTGGTATTCTGCCCCTTCCATATATATTTCCAGCTGACATGCGCTGATATTGTTTTTAACAATTGTCAGAATTCCACCCTTTCGCCTGTCCTTTCGGTCAGATCGGTAGCACTGGTAGCCTCTGATTTTGAAGGCTATGTCGCTGCTGAGGTGTATTTCTTGGAAACAGCATATATTAACTTCACTGAGGACATTTTCAAGTTTCAATTTTTTGCTGTATCCATCTCTTTTACTGTTGACACCCTCAGCATTCCAGTGCATTATTTTTATTGGTCGTTTAAAGTTTGTTTGGCCAGTAGCTCTATTCCCTTGCCTCCTGACTCGAGGCAATTGAGAAGGACTTTCAGTAACTGAGGTTGGGCCCTTTCGAGGTATAGGGCCCGGCACCGTCCCTGCCTGAACGTCCGCCACAGGGCAGGCACCATAACTTTTTATAGATACAGACATGTTTCCATTGTGTTTTGTGCGTGGCATCCTGATTATCTGTGCGCCTATTGGCTGGATGCCTCCGTCTTCAGCACTCTGCTTACTTGGGCAGGACTATGGTCCTGCTCGAATGGGACTGCCCGACCAGTCTTAGTTTCCAGCCCCTGATGGCTGAACTAAGCCCCATCACCACGGCACGGTGCTGGCCTTGATGGGGAGTTTAGATATGATATCACCCGTGTGTTGCCGGGGCCCGAAAGGGAGCAAAGAATAGAAAAACTGTTTACCTTCCACGCATGTCGTAAAAGCCGACTAAGGAGGTTATGGGATGGAGTTCGCTGTCCCATCCCATATAGGGTCAGTGACGCAAAGCCATGCTGAAGTCGGATGTGTTAGGCCGAAATGCGCAGATATCGCAGCAATTATGCAAACCATGGCACAACGCATTCCGTTCTCCGGACTACATCCTGCTAATTTGCAGGAGTTTGAGAACGAACGCAGAAGAAGAAGAAGATATGATATGACACTGCTTCACAAAACATTTTTCTTTAACTCTATATCTTTTAGTTATGGAAAAAAAATATGAAGGCAGCAAATGGGATTTGAATCAGTTCTGTTTAGCTGCACATATTATAATGGCAACCCAGTTAATACGTTTTCTGCATTCGACTAATCCATACAAAAATATGATTTTGGTCAAGACTTTCAACGTGCCTGCTCTCACCGGGTTACATACAGCCTGACAGTTTTGAAAACATGTCCGGACAAACAAAAATCATGGTTGTGATTTCGATTGAAACGACCACTCATCCAGTCGAATCAGTTGTAAATGAGTACCTGACTAAATAGTTAGGGAATATTAAAGACAGCAAGGAAGGGTACTGGTCACCCCACCTAATAATTACTGCGGCTTAGTACATGAATAGCTATCTTCATCCCCAACGACAGGTAGCTGCCATGGGACCGATCCTTACCTTTGCCTTCCAACGTCTATATTCTCGTTACTATGAAAATGAACTGGTCGATTGACACACATACAATACGACACATTCATTTATCCACACAAATCTACTCTATACACCCATTAATCTACGCTACACATTCATTGATCTACACGAGACATTCATTGATCTAAACGACACATTCATTGATCTACGCTACACCTTCATTGATCTACGCTACACATTCATTGATCTACGCTACACATTCATTGATCTACGCTACACATTCATTGATCTACGCTACACATTCATTGATCTACGCTACACATTCATTGATCTACGCTACACATTCATTGATCTACACGACACATTCATTGATCTACACGACACATTCATTGATCTACACGACACATTCATTGATCTACTGGACATATTCAATGAGCATATTGCTTCCTTAGCGATATAATAGCTACTTATTTAGTTCTATAGGAAGTCATAACAAGATTAAATAATATTTTGACAGCTGTAAAATTAAACAAAACAACACGCATATCACAAGAGATGTTATATCAGTTTCAGATGTCATTAGGTTCTCTATTGAAATATGTGAAGTGAATCAGTTGAACTTGAACTGTCATTTTATTTTAATCAAGGTACATTCTGTACAGCCTGTCATTTCATTCAATCATTGATTACACCTAATATAGCCTCGCACCTTACCACCCTCCACCATTCTATTGTGTTCAATTAGAGTTTTTTTCTAAATGTGTTTATGTACTTGCTATCGCGGTCCAGACTTCCAGTTCTGGGTGCGACGGTCACTGTCTTCTTGTCATACATGCCGTAGACTACGGTAAATTGGGAGCAGGCTGTCACCTGTAAAAAAAGTCATTTATATTTTATGTCTGGTCTCAAGTTATTATTTTTGTCTTCTGTCAAATGATTCCCATGAATGACGAAAAGTTGCAGGCTATCATACATTTCACCTTTATACTTTTGTGACTCCTAGTTGGCAGTGAGTGCTAGTTGTACATAGGGATCAGCAAATTGACAGAAAAGTGAGATAGTTGTCCCAGAAATGCATGCTTCTCTCACGGCAGATCATGGGACTACTCCCTAACATAACCGTCATAACACTCCAACTCCCTAACATAACCGCCATAACACTCCAACTCCCTAACATAACCGCCATAACACTCCAACTCCCTAACATAACCGCCATAACACTCCAACTCCCTAACATAACCGCCATAACACTCCAACTCCCTAACATAACCGCCATAACACTCCGACTCCCTAACATAACCGCCATAACACTCCAACTCCCTAACATAACCGCCATAACACTCCGACTCCCTAACATAACCGCCATAACACTCCAACTCCCTAACATAACCGCCATAACACTCCAACTCCCTAACATAACCACTATAACACTCCAACTCCCTAACATAACCGCCATAACTCTCTAACATAACTGCTATAACACTCCAACTCTCTAACATAACCGTGCATTTGAGATAACATACCTTAAATAGTTTCGGAAGTCATCAGTTACTAAACAGAGGAAGAACACTGTTTTTGTTTCTTCAGAAAGTCTATGAGCTGCCATGGGCTACATGCTCACACCTAACGGGATTATTTCATCATCATCATGGTGATGTGCATTCTAAGACCGGTGCGATTGAATAGCTGATTGTACCAAACGATTATGGTGAAACATTTTGATTGAAAAGCCGATTGTACCTAACGATTATGGTGAAACATTTTGATTGAAAAGCCGATTGTACCTAAACATTAAGGGGAACCATTTTGATTGAAAAGACAACTGTTCTGTTTGTTAAATGTATGTCAACTACGTCTCACACATAGTTTAGCATCGGCCTTCGCTGAAAGCTGTATGTTGTAGAGGTTTACCATACAGCATCATACCTATTGCCAGATCTGAGTCTCAGAGTATCATTGTATAAGCAGTATCATTGTCAGACTAACAGCAGTTACAATAAATTCGTTGATATGTTTAAGAAAATAATATTATTAATAGCATATTTCCCCTAGACTTTCATGCTTCTAAACAAAACCACAACACCTGTATCTGTCTACCTTTGTGAATCCGGTAACTCAGTACCACTTTTTGGATAAGTTTATGGAACATACAGAACATTTGGTAACTTCAAGAGATGATGACATCAACATACTTCGCCTTTAATATAGAGATCAAAGACAAGTACCTGGCTCTGCTCAATCACAAACATCAGATGAGAGTAATATCACACATTCATCAGTACTAGAAATACCTGGCAAATAACGATTTCAGTGATACATACAATTTAATAAAAAGGTAGATAATAAAATGTCTCTTGGATAATTAATAACTACAATTAGTGCAATAATTGTGGTCATCGTGATCATTACTGGGCTTTTTTTTTTAAACAGGATCTGATCTTTTTATAGATCAGACCCGAGGTCTGATCCTGATCTACACAATGAAGACCTGATGTCTTCATTTCTCATTCAGTCTCTCCTGGTGTCGTTTATAGCCTTTGGCATGCATTTTATCTCGCATGTTGAAATCATTCTCAAGAGTGCAGTTAGAAGGAAATATTTACATATCTTTTTGTTTACATTTTCATGTTGTATGCTCTTGCCGCTGGCCAACAAGGAATCATTCTCATTAGATGGCGCCGAGCAATTTCAGTCTTTTTTTCTCATTAGATTTGATCACTGGTGTTGTTCCAACAATTAGATTTGATCACTGGTGTTGTTCCAACAATTAGATTTGATCACTGGTGTTGTTCCAACAATTAGATTTGATCACTGGTGTTGTTCCAACAATTAGATTTGATCACTGGTGTTGTTCCAACAATTAGATTTGATCATTGGTGTTGTTCCAACAATTAGATTTTATTACTGGTGTTGTTCCAACAATTAGATTTGATCACTGGTGTTGTTCCAACAATTCTTGTAATCTTATTTCTCGCATGTCTTCTTATCCTGTTTGCTGTATTTCTTAGGCATCTCATTTCGCATGTAGAAAGCATTCTCTCTTGTTCTTTAATTTGTGTCCTTGTCTGACATTAACAAAGCAATGATGTAATGAATATTTAATTATGATTTGCATTTTGGTTTCCATACGGTACGTAGATGTTTGTTTCAAAATTGGTTAAGTTCAACATTTACGTAGTTGGTTTTATGAATTCTTGTGTCGAGCTCTCTGTCCATCCTTCCTTCGTCTGCCAAAAATGGTCAAGAATGTTATACTCCTTCACTTGGTTCAGTAATTGATAATGTATCTATATGTTGATTGTATTGGATTTCTGGCTATGGACATTGCTTCTGTTTTTTTTCTCTGTGTTGATCTTCATGTTTTGATTGAGACTTCTTTGAGTATATTTATGTCGTCTTTCAGCTCTTAACGAGCAGTGGAGCAGGCACTGATCGCAAGCAAAGAGTAGATCAGTTAGATCATTTGGGCAGTTTGCGACTTGTATTGTTTTTATTGTTTTTGTAATATTATCCATAGAAATGATAACCAATAATGGTGCTAAAACAGACCCATGTCTAACTCCTGATGTTATTGAAAACCACTTTATAAGTCCTGCATTTGTCTTAACTTCTCTCTCACTATCTTTGTATATGGCTCTTACACAATCTAATATTGTTTATTTTATTTCATACTTTTCTAGAATACTTCACAGTAAATCTCTATTTATAAGGTCGAAAGCTTCATTTGGTTTTTGCAGTATATATATAAATATATATATGAGGACTTTTCTTGGCTTCTTTTGTCTTCGAAAATTGTGTTTTTTTCTCCAGAATGTTGAGTGGTAATACTGCAGTGACATTTGCTGATGTAATAATGTCACGTCTGAGATTGCTTTGTTAATTAATCCCAGACAAGTGGAAAACGCTGCACACAGGCCATATCCAACCAGGAAAACTAATTTGTACTTGTCTTTCATACTGATGGAAAGTATTTATGTACGCTGACCCTTCATACGTAGATCGTGGGTTTCAGTGTCACTAGTCAGTTTAGTCCTAGGCTCCTATCTATTCATCGGGAAGCATGCTTCTAAAGTGATGCCATTTCCATTTTCCCTTTTCCTGTGATCTTCATTAGTCGCTGCGCATACTTTATTACTTTATTTATGTGATAACTAATGAAAATAACGGGAAAAGTCTCACATTAGAAGGATGATGCCATCGTAGTGCACAGGATTGTACAGACGAGGACGCGATGTCATGGCTAAGATGTAAATTACGACGCATTACGTCACTGAAAATATGTCATGATAAGTGGGATGTCCAATAATTGAGTCAACAAAGAAGGGGTAAGGGTTTGAAATGTGTGAAGTGGATGTCCAATAAATTGAGTCAACAAAGAAGGTGGTAAGGGTTGAAATGTGTGAAAGGGGATGTCCAATAATTGAGTCAAACAAAGAAGGGGTAAGGTTGAAATGTGGTGAAGGGGATGTCCATAATTGAGTCAACAAAGAAGGGGTAAAGGTTGAAATGTGTGATAGTTGTTGACAAGAAAAAATAAAGAGGGCGTTGACAAAATTGCACGTCAACAATATTATTGTAATTGTAGTGTATCCTATTCAGGTCCGTAGCCTTCAACCCATGTTTTTGTCTGTAGTGATTTTCTTGGCAATATAAATACTCACAGTAGTTGTGCCATTGTTCTCTGAACGGTCCGCATGTTCAAATACTTGTGGCGAGGATCAAACGTGGCCGTCATAGACACGCTCTGTACCAGTCCCTTTCTACCACTATTTTTATACACCACTTAAGTTTGTGTGAATTTTATAAAGTGTTCCAAAAATACGAAACAAATCATTTATTATTTCGTACATTATTTTTCATTTATTAGAGGACTTGGGATACAACATTTTGTTTTACATAATTAAGCAAGGACAGTCCCGGGAATTCTGGACATTTTTTTTTATGATGGAGGGGAGGGGAAAAGTTAGCACATACATTATTAATGTCATTTATGACCTCCTAAACAGGCAGAAGTTCATAAAACACGTAAGGGGGGGGGTAGTCACAGACGCACAAACCTAAACACTCATATGCATACTTATACGCAAACACGTATATTACACGTATTTATACTTATTTACACAAAGAGTGCAATAGTCATTGCACTAAGCTGGAAAGCTGCAGTACCTTGGGTATGAAAGAAAGCTTCAGAAACCGCCCCACCGTACATAGGAAATAAGAGAAAGCTTTGAGAAACCGCCCCACTGTACATAGGAAATAAGAGAAACTTGGTCGCAATTCCTGGCGATAGATACAAACATTTTTTTTTTTTTAAATTGCATCTACAACAAAACACTAATTAAACAGTGACAAAGTGGAAATGATTTCGTCCAATGTTTGATCATGCAAATTGATATTGTGTTGAGGAGACACCTGAGAGATAGTGTATATCGGCACCTGTGACGATGAGAGCTGAGGTGACAAATGCTTTGCCTGTGACTGGACAAAAATATTATGATCAAAGATTAAAACAATGAGCGTGTGTTAGTGATATGTGTTAGTGGAAAAACATTATAAACAGAATGTGTTAGTGGTGTGTAAGATCCAGACACTCTGGATGTTGAAAAAATACACAAGTATTAATTGAAAAAAAATGTCATGCAGAAGGTAATAAACTCGTTAAATATTGAGGGGTAGAACATCACGCAACAAACTGAAGTTGTTTAGACACAAGCATGTAGATATGGGTGGGAGGAGTTTTGGGAGATCAACACCCCCTCCCCCCCACACACACATACACACACACTCACAAACACACACCTTAAGATAACTATAATGTGACATTCAGTACCAACAAATAAGTGAAAGAAAAAAGAAAAGAAAAATACTTTTTTTTAGTGGTTATTACCCGAAAACTAAAGATCATCAAAGCGTTTAGGAACACCCTATTCCATTTTTAAAAAAAAGGGGGGGGGGGGGAATCGAGGACCCAGTTTCACTATCTAATGAAACTGATTTAACAAACTACCACCACCTGTCTAAAACAGAAGATGATCTAGACGTGAAGCTAGAATGAGAAAACCCAGAATATTGGATAGATAACATCAAGGATACATTGAAAAATATATATATACTATATATATATATATATATATATATATAATATAGATATATATATATATTATATATATATATATATATATATATATATATATATATATATATATATATATATATATATATATATATATATATAATTATATATGTATATATATATATATAATTGAGACACTGCAAAGAGGCGACAGAGTGTGCACCATACACCTGTGGATAGGTATTATGCAGAGTGATTAAGAAAGAAAAAAACGGTCCTCAAGCACTAAACTGGGATGAAACCATGAGACAAGCAGCGGTAGCTCCACCACTGATAAATGTCCGTGATCACGTCGACAGAGATCAAATGTCAGATATCACATGACTAAGAGGTATAGTATCGACAACCATCGCTAGCATTAGATAGGTACATGGTGTCAGCGTACAGTGCGAGAAATACTTCTAAACTGGCTTTTACACATGTCTGAACTGTTCGTGATATTGTTAAAGAACACCTTTCAGTTGAATTGCTAGAACAGCTGACGACATTATAGACCACCGCAGAAATCGGATGTATCGAATAACAATCGTAAATACAACGCGGCACAATGTATCTCCCATTCTCTGGACACATCTTGCTTGAAATCTAGTAAGATAACTACCCTGCCTGTTAGAGCAATTCAGCGGGAGTTTAACGAACAAATACTTGAAAGAAAACTTGTATGAAAAAGAAGAGTACGACTTAATAATTAATTGAACTATTATGATCTTTTTTAGAGTGTTCTGCTTCTGCTGCCCTTCGTTCATCAAATTCCTGCAGATTAACAGGATATAGTCCGGAGAAGAGAATGCGTATCTTTATAGTAGCTAACATGAATTATAATTGACTGTAGTATAATACGATTTCATCTTGACTTTCAATTGCACTGTACAGGAAGGCCCAAATCTTTGCCATAGCCGACATAAAAAATCTTCCAACTGTTACTCCACAGTCTGACCTTGACTAATGCTTGCTTTTGATGCTCACAAAATATACGTATATTGACTCATGAAACGCCCATATAACATTAGTGGAGAAAATCACGGAAGTGAACTGTTGGAAGTTCATGATCTTCAGTCGACAAACTCAATCTAGTCGAATTTTACATGCATGTTCGTTGGTGGATTGGAGTGTTGTTTGGTTGGTGGATTGGTTTATTGGTTGGTTGTGGATTGGTTTATTGGGTTGGTTGGTGGATTGGTTTATTGGTTGGTTGGTGGATTGGTTTGTTGGTTGGTTGGTGGATTGGTGTGTTGTGGTTGGTAGGTAGATTGGTTTGTTGGTTGGTTGGTAGATTGGTTTGTTGGTTGGTTGGTGGATTGGTTTGTTGGTTGGTTGTGGATTGGTTTGTTGGTTGGTTGGTGGATTTGTTTGTTGGTTTGTTGGTGGATTGTTTTGTTGGTTGGTTGATGGATTGGATTGTTAGTTTGTTGGTGGATTAGTTTGTTGCTGATTCAGAGATCCATGGGCGTATTGCCCTTTAACCCAACATTATATTGCTGGGAAGTAGTGGATTTTCGACCCACCCCGGACAGAGCTAAAGAATAACTATCACGCCACCAGGACGGTAGGTTTCAACCTATGCACTGCTCCAAGCCTCTGCAATCAAAATAGGATTCACTGTGCTCATTCCCGCCACCAATTGACTACTGGTTATGCCGAACTTCTCTATTGCTCCAGGCATGCAACCAAGTGTTCAAATCAAAAGGATTGTCACGTCCTGAGTAACTGTGCATATATGATGGGCCTCAGACACATGCATGATAAGGCATATTATTTTTATTCCTTAAGCCATACTTACAACGGTAACTCAGGACACCTAGTTATCTATACCTACGTCTTATAGAGAAAACAAGAAAGTGTATGACGTGCAAATATAAACATATGTACACTTTCTGCTAGTACTTGTACATGTATATGTTTGTTTATCTGCGAGATTAGAAGGTTCTATTCTATTCTTAGAGTGATCTTGTCACAATATACTCTAAATGTCAACGGAATACAAAAAGAGAAACATCTTTAAAGGGTCATCAGAACTTACGTCACCGATTCCTGATTCCAAGACCGCACTTCTGTGTGTATACGTCCTGACAGCAGAACATCATCTACGTCATTCATCTAGACTGATCCGACTCATCTGATTTGTTTATATCAGTTTTAGACCACTTGATCAAGTTTCCCGTACTTTGTGTTGCAAAAACACGAATTCTGACAAAATAGACTCTTAAAGTGTGCTTCGTAAGATGTCATAATGTAGGAAACGGGATTTGAACCAGGTCCGCTCAGATGGCAGCAAACACGTCTCGCAACTCGAGTCAACTCGTATTCCGTCTTGGAGCAGACCACATTCCTAAAAATCAAAAACATGCGATTTTAGTTCAGACTTTCAACGTGTGTGTTCCCTATGAATATATGAGTATATACTATGAATAATGTTCAGTTTCTATCGGTCGGTTTTCCAAAGACGCCACCTACTCAAGTTTCGAGACGAGTAGGTGCCATCTGAGAGG